>CANNZV010000330.1:23-41957 GCA_947561585.1 Caprella mutica | reverse complement strand
CGAAGATGTAGCACTGACCGATAATTCGGAATTTATTACCTAATACAGAATGAAGTCAAAAACGCCTAGAGCAAATGATTTCATAAGAGAATCTACATCAGTGCACTCAATTTCTATTTTTTTTTTCTATCTAATACTCAGGCTATCAGTTTCTTGATTCTTGAACAGAATCCATAATGATTATAATAACTATTAAAGACTAGAGACATACAAGAGTGTACCCCGGCCAATCAATCGTTAATTGAGTAAAATCTAAACTGACCAGTGAGGCATTCCAAATAGAGCCTAGATTGGCTTAATTGATGAAATTCTAGCTTGTCAACATATTGGGTTTAGTTTCTGAGCAATCAGAGGACCTAGAAGATCGATTGCATTTCAATGAGTTCGGTACTAACCAACAGAATTGAAGCTATTAATGTGGAAGATGAGGCTCTTTGGAATCATGGAATGTATTCCAAAGATTCTTAGGAATTATGGAATGTATTTCAAAGATTATCAGGAATTATGGAATGTATTTCAAAGATTATCAGGAATCATGGAATGTATTTCAAAGATTATCAGGAATTATGGAATGTATTTCAAAGATTCTTAGGAATTATGGAATGTATTTCAAAGATTATCAGGAATTATGGAATGTATTTCAAAGATTCTTAGGAATTATGGAACGTATTCTAAAGAATCTTAGGAATATGAAATACAATTCTACGTCCCTCTGAAATTATGGAATATAGCTCTGATTCCCTCTGGATTTATGGTATATATTTCTACGACTCTTTGGAATTATGAAATATGTTCCTAAAACTTTCTGAAATTATGACGTACATCTCAAACGTGACCGGAAATTTCGCCGTGAAAAAACTCGCCGCAAGGAATTTTCGCCGTAAAGAATTTTCGCTGTAAGAATTTCTTTAACTCTCTACTTGAAAGTCCCAGACAAATTAAGTGATCACCACATTAATTGTTAGAATTGAGAGAGTCACAATAGTTTAACAAGACACTTGATAGCAAACAATAACAATTTCATACAGAGAAAAAACTAAATTGAATGGACAATCAAACTTAATTATTTGTTCTTAAGTTTGTTCTTTATTTTTTTATTAAACTTAATTTTGACGATGTCATGAAAATTAACACGGTATCAGTTGGTAAACTTGTTACTAAATGCAATTACACGATCAATTTGTGTTATGTTTCATTGTCCATCAAACAAAATCGATTTTTTTTTCACTTTTACCATGTTAATCACTTTTCATAACGCTACTTGCAATTTTAGAGGATAGCTTTCAACTACGAGGTATTAGATTTTGTGTTAGGTAGTCTCGTATTCTTCATTTACTATCACCTCTTCACATTCCTCTTCCATCCGTGAGTGCAGTCACCGGTGATTGTGTCAATTTTCGTCACATTCCTTGATAAGTAACTGCATTAACGTAGTAGCTTTTCTGCATCCATGAGCATTATCACCGACGGTTCACGAAGCTTTATTCACGAAGCCACATTCCTTTATGACTGCTTCTTCCAGTCCCTTGTACTTAATTTCCTTTTGACATAAGCGATATTGCCTTTGGTTCCAAAGCATACGTTAAACCTATACTAAAATTAAATTAAAATAAAACTGAAAGACAGAATAAAGTCACTATTCATATATAAATAGTCTGCTTTCTCTTTTTATCAGTATCCTATTGAGGGGGGTTGGAGAAGAACCCTATCAATTATTTTGGTGATCACTTTAAATTATTTGTCAGGGGCTCTTAAGTCGAAAGTTAAAAATTACGGCGAAAGTTCCTAACGGCGGAAGTTCCTTACGGTGAAAATTCCTTGCGGCGAATTTTCTTGCGGCAAAATTACCTACGGCGAATTTTCTTGCGGCGAAAATTTCTAGTACCCATCTCAAACACTCTCTGTTATGGTCTCTTTTTGGGTTTGAAAAAAGACATTAGACTATCAGATTGTAATGGGATTATATAAGAATTGATCCCTTCAGAACTTAGTTGTTTATTTCTCTATTTTCATAGATTGTTTATCGATTACACAGGAAATGAAAGTGTGGATTAAACGGTTACCTTTTGTATTGGCACAAATGTAAAAATAAACATTTCAGCAAATATGGCTTGTGAGAAAGTATTCGAAAAGTGGTGAAATAAGAAAAATTATAAAAGAGTTTTTTTCATTTTTTTGTTCAAAAACATTGATTTTTTTCATGTATCTCATTATGCATCCTAACACATTGACAAATTGAAAAAAACAGTCTGTAACTTTAAGAGCAATTCATTTATGAAGAAAAGGCAACAAACCATGTCTCTAGCTCATAAACTGTAGGAGCTGATGCCTTTTGAAGTCGAAAAAATGTACTTTTCAGGAGCGCCAATTTACTGAAATTTTTGGAAAAAAAAAAATTGTCTGACTGAAATAATTCTGGTTCTATAAATTAGCGTTGAGACTCTTGTTTGGGTGCTGTGTCCTCTTTCTGATGTATCTAGTCAACAAATCAGTTGATGTGAGATCCAAATGAACCCTCAATACCTGTGCTGACAGGTCTTTTGACAGACCTGACAGGTATGATTTACAATATTGTTCATTCGTTTATGAAGCACTTCTAGATTGTTTTCAGCTCTAATATTTTTACACGTTATCCAGGAGACTGTAAGACATCATTTTATGCAAAAAAAATAATTCAATTTTGTTCAGATTTGAGGGAGTCGGTCCGCTTAAGAAAGTATAAAACGGACTTAGTTTGGGTTTCGTTAACGAACAGAAAATAAGTAATTAACAACATTCGAGACCCTTCTGAAACTATTCTTAAGAGGTTTGTAATAAATAACTTAAGTATGTGGTTATATTTTTATTTGAATTGTAGTTCATAATATCTCTGGAATTATGGAATATATTTCCAAGACTTTCTGTGAGCAATAATTTATAAAGCCTCCCATGAAATGTTTTAGAATCCTTGAGAGCTATTTTAATTAATTCCAACGATCCCATTAATTTACCAGAAAGAGATCGTAGATAATTACTAATTTGGGAAAATAATTTCAATGAAAGAATATAAATTAAAGATCCGACTATTTATAATGAAACAAACTTCAAATATACAGTTAATATTTGTTTTTGATGTCTTTGGTTTGATTTCTCATTTTTCATGTTAAAACTATACGTTAGTGTTAGTTACGAATTATCAGTTCCACATCTTCGTTCATATAATAAAAAAATGATATAACAATAGTTAGTTTAATTCAATTTTAATTGATGAAAATTAAAATTAAATAATTATTATCTTATCGTTTTCTATTATATGTCCGATATACTATTAAGATATAATCCTATGTCTTAATAGTCAAAATTTATCATATTTTCTCAACTATTCTAGAGTGACTGTATAATGTTTTTAGCTAAGACATAAGAATCCATAGTAAATAAATAGAGAAGTATGATAAGTTTCAAATTCATTGACGGTGAACTTGATCTATTCTTCAGAAACGATGTATACAAATGGCGTCACACAGAGTACTCTCAAATATCAAAAGTATTTTTATAGTTAAATATTATAAGTGAATACAGTATAAAACGTGTAAAAAAAAAACAATTTCATGTAAGTTAATTTCCATGAAAATGCACATTTAACTGAATAATAGCACAATTTTTATTCAAAAAAAAATGGAAAATATTTTGTGTGACGTCACTCATAATATTTTTGATGTTCCAATGTTGTACTTGGTATACTTCTCTATTTATTTACTATGTAAGAAGCTGTCTAATTCTCACATTCAATGCACTCAATAATACATCACACAGATACTGCACTATAAAATCATACGACACACGATGACATTGCATAATTGCCTCAGTGTTATCTTGAACCTGTCAGAGGGAGGTTGATGCAATTCGTCTTCAACTGCAGCTACCTAAAAGTAAATCAAGAATTAAGTTTATCATATGAAGAATTATACACACATCTATAATTTATATTATTAGATATTAATATAAGCTACTGTCTATAGACTCTATACGTTTAATAAAGTAATTTCTTTATATTTGTTATAGTAATAAAATGAAGAGAACCGCTACTATAGCAACTTCAGCGCTGACTGTGAGTGCACTAGACTTCACGCAGAATCTTTCGCTCATAGAGGAGTCAATCGCTAAAGCTAAGAAACAGGGGGCAAGGTTCAGATCAGGCCCAGAGCTGGAAATAAGGTGAGATGAAAGATTAGTAATTACTTTCATTTATTTATTTCAATGAGTTTACAAAATTAAGGAAAATATGTACCTAGTAGTTAAGATTTTGTAAATTTCATAGAAAGATGCAGTGGCTAGGTTTAAATCTATCTTAATATATTTATTGATACATTTATTTAAAAAAAATCTGAAACTACACTCTCAAACCACAGAAACCTTAATAAAAATCATAGCTTCATTCATAGTAAATAAATAGATAAGTTACCTATACCAAGTACAATATTGGATCACACGAAATATTTTCTATTTGTTTTCGAATAAAAAATGTGTTATTATTCAGTTAAGTGTGCTTTCTCAAATTGTGTTTATAACGTTTTACACTCTATTCTTTTATAATATTCTCCTAATAAAACTTTAAATATTTGAGAATACTCTGTGCGACGCCATTTGTTTACATCGTTTCTGAAGAATTTATCAAGTTCACCGTCAATGAATTCGAAACTTAGTATACTTCTCTATTTATTTACTATTGGTTCGATACGCTCCTAAAATTAATAAATTATGTATAACATATCTTGCGCCTTTTTTGATTGATGTACAACATTTAAATATAAATACAGTTCAGCAAGATTAATGATCTCTCGCTAGAAATTTTTTTTAAGTGTACGTTTTGCAAGCAGCGATCGCCCAGCAATAGGAATAAGTTGAATTAGTGTTCCGCTCAGCAATAATCTCTGGGTAATAATTACTGAGCTATAACTGTAGCAATCACTGCATGCAATTAAAGAGTTAAATAACCGCAATATACCTGTGTGACCCTATAATTGCTTAAAAACTGAAGTTGTTAATAAAACAGCGTCAAACTCCATCGAATAAAATCATTATATATTTTACTATTTGACATTTAGAAATATACCGCTAAAATCCCTCAATACATACAATACGGTTCATAAAATACTGTTTAAAATATTTCTCAATGGCTGGATTAAATTTGTTAAGTCTTTCCATATAGGATAATAGAGTAAATAAAAACAGAGTAGGGTCCCGCAGCTAAATTGCGGCCCTGTAATTTTAAGCAGCTTTTCTCAATAGTTTTAATATCCAATTGTTACTATATTGAAATGTTGCATTGTTGCACATCAAAAAACCGCAATACATGTTATGATCTATTTATTCTAAGTGTTATTGAGCTACGATTATTAGCGACTAATATAGGAAAAAAATTGTATGACTTCTTAATTTCCCTCTTACATCCGTGAGTGCAGCCACCGGTTATTGTGTCCCTTTTCGTCACATTACTCAGTAAGTGCCTGCATTCACGAATTCACATTGTCACCGACAGGTGGTAGGTGACTTTATTCATGGGGCCAAATTCCTTTCTTACTGCTTGTACTTAATATGATTTTGACGTTAAAGTCGAAATGGCTGAAGCAGACATTGAACCCTTACTAAAATAAGTTACTGTTTGATCGTCCCATGAGGAAGTTGCTTGTATTATTCCAGGGCGTCCAGCCCTCTTCCTAATTTCAGATGTCATTTAGGTCACAAACACAATTTAAAGGCAAAATTCTGAAGAACTTGTAGTTTTGTACTATCTTACTATATATTAGTACCAACAAGTATGTTAGGACAAGAAGAAAGGTCTAGGGGGGACACCATTCATCTAACCTTTTCAATCTGACAGGTCAAATTAAAAATAATAATATTGACGATTTTTTTGTGTATTACCTGTTAATTCTACAGCAAACTTTTACATAAAAACCTCTGGAGCTGCCGTCAAGACCATGAGGGCATTCTTCTATTGTTCCGCTATAACAACTAGGAACCCTGCATACGAGCATTTATTTTTTGACGCGGTGGCTTTTTCTTGCGTCCAGAATTGCCCGTTTTTTTCTTGCCATAATACGCATGTGTGCCCACATACCATAGGGCATAGGATTAATGTTATTTCCGGGTCATGCGTCTAACGTCCAGAATTTTCCGTCTTCTAACTATACTAACGTGGTTCCAGAAGACGTATGTGACCACATACTACATACTTAATGCATATGTGACCACATACTACATACTTAATGCTATTTTAGAGTTATGCGTTAATATGCGCACGTCAAAATGACGCTTGTCTTATACTTTCTTTTTTCCCAAGCGGCTACGACTGCAATGACCATTTCTTCGAGCGAGACACGGAGTACCACAGCTGGGAGGTGTTGGCTGCCCTCCTTACCAATGAGGCTCACAGAGACATCATAGTGGATCTGGGGATGCCAGTCAGCCACAATGGAGTGCTGTACAATTGCAGAGTGATATTCTTAAACAGGTGAGTGAGAGGGGACAAGAGTCACTGTGATGATGTACTATGAGAGAAAAGAGTCACTGTGATGATGTACTATCAGAGAAAAGAGTCACTGTGATGATGTACTATCAGAGAAAAGAGTCACTGTGATGATGTACTATCAGAGAAAAGAGTCACTGTGATGATGTACTATGAGAGAAAAGAGTCACTGTGATGATGTACTATGAGAGAAAAGAGTCACTTTGATGATGTACTATCAGAGAAAAGAGACACTGTGATGATGTACTATCAGAGAAAAGAGTCACTGTGATGATGTACTATCAAAGAAAAGAGTCACTGTGATGATGTACTATGAGAGAAAAGAGTCACTTTGATGATGTACTATCAGAGAAAAGAGTCACTGTGATGATGTACTATCAGAGAAAAGAGTCACTGTGATGATGTACTATCAGAGAAAAGAGTCACTGTGATGATGTACTATCAGAGAAAAGAGTCACTGTGATGATGTACTATCAGAGAAAAGAGTCACTGTGATGATGTACTATGAGAGAAAAGAGTCACTTTGATGATGTACTATCAGAGAAAAGAGTCACTGTGATGATGTACTATGAGAGAAAAGAGTCACTTTGATGATGTACTATCAGAGAAAAGAGTCACTGTGATGATGTCATATGAGAGAAAAGAGTCACTTTGATGATGTACTATCAGAGAAAAGAGTCACTGTGATGATGTACTATCAAAGAAAAGAGTCACTGTGATGATGTACTATGAGAGAAAAGAGTCACTTTGATGATGTACTATGAGAGAAAAGAGTCACTGTGATGATGTACTATCAAAGAAAAGAGTCACTGTGATGATGTACTATCTGAGAAAAGAGTCACTGTGATGATGTACTATCGGAGAAAAGAGTCACTGTGATGTTGTACTATCGGTGAAAAGAGTCACTGTGATGATGTACTATCGGAGAAAAGAGTCACTGTGATGATGTACTATCAGAGAAAAGAGTCACTGTGATGATGTACTATCAGAGAAAAGAGTCACTGTGATGATGTACTATCAGAAAAAAGAGTCACTGTGATGATGTACTATCAGAGAAAAGAGTCACTGTGATGATGTACTATCAGAGAAAAGAGTCACTGTGATGATGTACTATCAGAGAAAAGAGTCACTGATGTAAGGAAAGTCCTTTATACGTTTACATGTATAATATAGTCATATTAGTACATCCAATAGAAATATTATACAAGTTATGAAGCCTATGAATTGATATCAATGAATACTAACAAATGTTATGATCACAGTCTATTGAGTGATTTACTTTTATTAACTCTGTATAAAGAATAGATAAACTACTTTTTTATACCCGAGTGCTTTCGAGTAAGCTGCATATGTAACCCTTGAAAAACAACAACCTGAAATTATAAGAGGAAAATCCTCCACCTAGTTTTATAATTTTGATGATTAGCCCCCAATTTTTACAAAAAACTAAAGCGCTTGGTAAGCAAATCTCTTGAAAAATATATTCCATAACAAAGTTAATGTGGACATAATTAGTTTTCCTAAATTTAAAAGTTAAGCTTTACATTTAAACTAACCTGTAAAATATTTCTCTGTTTCAGAGAAATATTACTTATCCGACCAAAGACCATTCTCTGTGACACGGAAATATACTGTGAGACAAGATGGTTCAACGCCTGGAGTAAGGTAATTGATAGGTTTGTTTTTTAAATCGAAATAGATTCGTAGAAAGCAAGTTGAAATAGATTCGTATAACTCAAAGCCACTTCATATCTCGGGTGCACTAGATAGTTTCTTTATGATTAAGATTTTAAATCTTAGAAAACTATGATCATAGAGAGATAACTATATCGAAGCACTTGACGTCTTATCAGTTTCTTTAATTTAAACATAGAAATCCATTTTAAAAGTCAAGTGCATTCTATAATTCAGGTCTTTCTTTAGTCGAGTACTTCATGAATCAGAACTTCATGACTCAGGAGTTTTACTGTAATGACACAAAAAAAGACCCTATCTTGTCAGTATAGAATTTAGTATAATTTTTCTTAAATACATCTTTTAACTGAACTCACTTAAGGGCCGTTCACACGTAGAGTTTTTTAAGTCTTTCCACTAGACTTTTTTCTAAGCTCTTCCTACTTTTTCCACGAGAATACAAGAAAAAAATATAGTTATTATTTATTTTAGTTGGTATCCATGATACCTGAAGGTATCATGACTTCAAGACTTGAAAAACTCTACGTGTGTACGGCCCTTTATTTTCCAACACTCTTTTAAATGAACTTACTTATTTTCCTTCAGCTGAAGCAGAGTGAAGAACTAACTCTCCCAGACTTCATCCAAGCCATTGCAGGTCAAAAGACAGTCCCTATTGGTGATATCATTCTACAAACAAACGACACCTGCATTGGTTTCGAAATTTGTGAAGAGCTCTGGAACACCCAGAGGTAATTAATAGGGTTGTGACAATATGCGTTTAAGATTATAGATCCTGAAAATATAATAGACGGATTGAAGTAAAAACTATTGAACCGTTCTAAACCAGCGGTATATAGTATTCTATACCATTTCATTTAGTTTCGTCTATGACATTCTTAAGATCTATGATTTTAAGTGCATATTGTCACAACCTTAGTAATTAATATCTTGCATTTCTTTCTTGAGGCTAAGAACAGTTTTTCTTTCCTACAATGGGAAACTTCACATTGGCTTGAATTTTTTTTTAATTTGTCTGATGTGTAATTGATTGTAAATTATTTTATTCAATAATAAAGATTAGTATTATTTTAATGATTCTAATTATTTGTTCAGTAAAACTTCATAGACTCTTCTATGGTGAATAAGAGAACTACCCAGAATAATGAACGAATTATCTTTAGTCTTCCATAAATTGCGAAATTCCATAAAATAAATTCTGAAACAGATGGCAGATTAAAGAAAATTTGTTCACTATTAGCGGTAGTTGTCTTACTCAGGACTCTACATTCACTATAGATGTGTTCAACTACATAGTGATACAACATTAGTTGGTTAGTAACACTACTGCGATCCACAAGAGTGTTTCCACAACTGTTTAATATTATTTTCAGCTATAAGTGGATCTCTCAATTCGTCTAACCTAGCCCCCAGGGTCTCTATCCTGAAGCTGTCTGTGGTGAATGGAAGAGAAGGGGGGTGGCGTCCCTTGTGCCCCGAACTGTTATAATTTGGATTATGGATCGTTTTTTTCTCATTTTCACCATGTTTATCATTTTTTTAACGCTACTTGCAGTTTTAGAGGATAGCGCTAGGGTTATGCTCTTCAACTACGAGGTCTTAGATTTTTGTGTTAGGTAGACTCGTAGGCTTGATTTACTATCACCTCTTCCATCCGTGAGTGCAGCCACCAGTGCTTGTGTCCCGTTTCGTCACATTCCTTGATAAGTGACTGCATTCACAGAGTAGCTTTTCTGCATCCATGAGCGTTGTCACCGACGGTGATAAGTGACTTTGTTCATGGAGCCACTTTCCTAATTCTGACTGCTTCTTCTAATTCTTTGTATTTAATTTCCTTTTGACGTCAGCGATATGGTCTTTGGTTAAACCGTTAAACCCCTACTAAATTAAAAACTAATCTTCTATCCTACATTTATATACTGTATACATAATTTTTCAACATTTTCTATGAGAAAATTTTCGTACTCTACTAATTTGTCTTGTTTTCAGTCGTCACATTGATATGGGTTTGGACGGAGTGGAAATTTTTGTGAACAGTTCAGGCGAAGCATTGAACAACCACACTGGATGCGAGTCAAGGGATTTGATCAAATCTGCAACGTTTAAATCAGGAGGCTGTTACCTCTACACAAATTTGAAAGGATGTGGCGGTAAAAATGCTCAGCATGAACAGGATTGAAATCTGCTATGAAATAATGAGATGGAAAGATAACTTAAGTATAGCTTATTATATTATATATTATGTTTTTAGGTATAAGTGAATGAGATAACCTGTTTGTAGTATGTATTTGAGATTAAACAAGTATTCCTTATCAACATATTGTTGCTTAACAGTTTCTATTGATGATTATTTATAATTCTATCATGTTTTCAATATTTCATTTGTAAACTGTATAGTATAGGTAGTAGACCCCAGAAACAAACTTGTTTAGTTGTAAACTATTATTTACTTCTTATTCTTCAATGTATATATTTGCTTTTATAAATCTAAAATAAGCTCGCTGGTTTTTCAGGAGATCGCTACTACTACAAAGGCAATTCGTCGATAGCATTCAATGGCGAAATAATTTGCGCTAACAAGCTGTACACACTCTCAGATGTGGATGTCCTGACTGCCACTGTAGATCTGGATGAAATAAAGTCTTTCCGTTACAGCATAAGAAGCAGGTGCCTAATGGCTGACGCTGCCAAAAGGTTCCCAAAAGTTAAGGTGCGATGTTCAATCTGATAAAAATTTATTACTACTCTCCTCAGTCAAATATCAACATAGAATTGTGTCATTTCTATTTCAAGAAGATATCCTTCTTCCTAGTAATCAAATGACTTCAACCATATTTCTTAGTTGTACTTTTTCTAGTTACCTAGCTATTTTAGTTTCCAGTTATAACAAAAATATTATACTACAATAAGCTAAAACAGTCGGAAATTGCTGTTTCAAAATTGACTCGTACTGCCACCTGTGTTTCAAAGTGGGTACTAGCCGTTGCTACTCAGTCGTAACATTTAGTAGTAATTAAAACATCATAAATAATCTTTTAAATTAGATGATTGATATTTAAATTATTCTTAAAGGTCCCCTCCAAGCAAATTTTTTTATTGCTTGAATCAACGAGGCTAATGTTTCTTATCATTGTACTGCAAACCCCATAAAATTTGATAGCATATTTTTAATTTTATATGCTTTTAAATATATTTATAATCCAAACTTTACAAAACCTACTTTACTTCCAACTTTCTAATTTTCAGTCTGAAGAAGAAGAAGAATGTACACCATTTGTTTTGATTGTCAACTAGGTATTTGGTTTAATAATTTTATTTATTATTCGTTTAAAGGTTCAAATTTGGATAAACTTATTATAGAAACGTTTATATACTTTTAGAAACAATTAATATCTTAAAAGAAGGCCAAAAACGCATTGTTTGTTTAAAAATCTAAAATTGAAATCAAAACAAAGAGTGTACAATCTTCTTTCTCAGCGTCATGTTGGAGATTCGCTCAATTGTTGATCACAGAGTATTAAAAAACTTTAAAAGCAAATAATAACATATATACAGAACCGAATTGTATGCGGTTTGCGGAATAATGATCGTAGACCTTAGTTCTTTAATATTATGTAATAAAATCATTTTTTTCCCGGAGCCTGGAGAGGACCTTTGAAGCAAATGTTTTTTTAAACTAAATATTGAAAATTAAGTGAAACCAGTGCAACGGCTAGTACCCATTTTTAAATACAGGTGGTAGCACGATCCATTCTTCAAACCAGAATATCTGATAGTGGTTTATCTTATTGTAGTATAATATTTTTGGTTAGAGTAAGATACTATTTTCTACTATTATTTGAATACAATTTCCACTTTTTTTTCAGGCAAACTTCACTCTTTGTTCAAACGCTTACCCCCCAACTCTTTCTCCTCTTAAAGAGGTGGATCACCCCTTTGAGTTTCACATTCTAGAGGGCACAGCGTGCTGGCTCTTTGACTTCTTCAGAAGATCCTCAGCCTCTGGGATACTCCTAACCTATTCTCAGGACGCCTCGACACTCATCTCCGCTTACATAGTCTACACGATGTGTGAGAAGATCGCTGCCGCTGTTAGAGATGAAGACCAAAAGGTAATGGAATATAATTTTTTAAATTAGGTCGTTTTCGACTCTCTCAATTTGACTAAATTTTAAAATTCAGAATTTTCAATTTAAATTTAGACTTTCAGCAAAAGATTATACCTAATTTAAAATTTTGGACTAAATTTATAATTTACCTAAAGATATCACGAATTCGTACGTTGTAATCCATACTCTAAAATGATAATTGTTCAACAATAGCGAAACCAAGTCAATGGAAAATATTCTGGTTTACGGAATTTTATTTATTTATTTTATTTCAAATTCCTTCAGGAAAAGATGAAGGAAGACTTGAAACGCATCTTTTCAACCAGTTCAACCTTCGAAGATGCACATCTAACGGATGCAAAAAGCATCAGTCGTCACTTGCTAACTATTTTGCACGTATCAGTTCAAGAATCATGTGTTAAAGAATCGAAATTTGCAGAGCAGTTAGCAAACGATGTCGGAAGGTAGGTATATTTTGGAGAGAATTTAGGTGCTCACTTTTGACAAATATGGAACATTTGATAATGTTCAATAAATTCTAGTCATACTTCACAGCACATGAATTATTTTTCAGTAGATGTATGTAGGTAGAGTAAATAAAAGTTTATCCGTAATGAATATGTTACAGTTTAGCTACTAGTTTAGCATTTCCAAAAAGAAACTGTTAATTATAATGTTTTAAAATTAGTTTGGGAACAAATATTTTTACAATTAACATCAAGCGGAGACTCTTTTCTTTGACAGTACTTGAGTGAAATATAAGTAAAACTGCCAGAAATGAGAGGAAGTTATGAAATCATCAGAATTTATGTTTGTTATCACGAAAAACAAATATTGAGGTCCTTCTTGATGTTTTTGGCAGGAATTTCTATATTTAACCTGAATTAGAATCATATAGATTCCTGGTATTTATTTTTTAAAGTAAAGAAAAAAGAAAATATAATAAAAATAAGTAACATCTAAACGAGTTACAAAATCTCTGCCACTGAATGAACGTATTGATAAAATTTGACTAAATGTTCATAATTAGTGAGGTATAACATAGCTTAGAATAACAATTAATCAAATTTCGATAATCATGGTTTTACTTGAGGAAGGAAAAATCTCTTATGCGGAGGCAAAAATTTTCTGGACTGTATTGGGTAAGTTTTTAGTTATCGAACGGGTTTACACAATATGATTCCGTCCAACTCGAAACTTACCTAAAAAAATATTTTTAGTAGGGAGCGTCGCGGTAGTACTCGGTTAGTGAGTGTATAAAAGTCATGCTATTTTAATCGGATTGCCTCATGGCTTATGTTAACGAATTTGCAGTTCTATCCACAAAATTGACATTTCGAAATCCCTGTCTGAACTGCTGACTTCAGTCACTGGAAAAGAGGACAAGTGGGCAGAGTCCACCTTCGGTGAAACAGCGGATAGAATGAGATTAGTAACGGCCTACACCTTTGCTAAGGTACAAAATATAAAGTACATAATTATTTATAAGAGAATATATAGAGATTTAAAATGTAAATTTGTTTCATAGATAATAGAAAAATTAAAATCAGAGATTTCGCTAGGGTAATTTATTCAATTTATTTCACTTAGTGCACAATTATTTAAATGTATATATATTTAACCATTTAAACTTTAAGGGGAATCAATGAAATTTTTTTTTTCCTGAATTTTTTCTATGCTCTAATATGAAAGAATATGTACAAAAAATTTCAGGATGATCTGATGCGAGCTACACGCTAACAAACTAAAATTACGCTCGCGAACGTACATATGAGTGTTTTCTTTAGAGGGCTTTTTGACCTTGTTGTGAAAAGAAGCCTTTGTCCAACTTCAAGCGCCTATTTCTATGGTTCTAGGTAACATAGATAAAATCTGCAAATTGCATAATGATCAGTGATATATAAGCTACATTAGCTATTTTTTTCAATTTCTTGCATATAGATTTAAAAAAAAGTAAAATAAAAGATTTTTTTCATTTTTTTTTTTTCAAAATATTAAAAAACTGAAGGCAAAAATAGATTAAAAAAATAGCATTAATGTGAAAATGTCTCAGGAATCCATTACCGAAATCCGTTTGTTTCTATCTCTTTTAGTTTTTGGTGAATTTCAAGCCTTACGAAGTACCACCAAGATTTTTTTTAGGGGGTGAGGGGGGAATGAGGGGTTGTAAATTTTTTTTCCTAAATAAGAATTTCTGCATGTGAAACGTATGTGAAGTTTCAAATTTCTATCATTAATAATAAAAAAAAATCCGAGAAGTCATTGAGTCCCTTTAAAGTATAATATAATTACAGTTATGTTGTATAAGCTCTGTCCCGGTAGTCGAGGTTTAACGAGAATGTTGAAACTTCTCAAATAGAAGCTATACCAGCATGTGTCTATAGAAAGCTATTCATCACTATTGGTTCTTATCTTTGAATTATTTTCTCCATCAGAACAATAATCAGGAGCTGTTGGTTCTTGGTAAGGGTAACACAGATCAGATTGTGATGGGACAGTACACCAAGTTTGGTACTTTGAGTGGAGACATCAGTCTCTGCAATGGGGTGGGTCTTGAGAAGCAGGTGGCTGTGGTAAAATACGCTGCTAAACGGTGAGAAAATATCAGTTGAGTTACTATGGTCATTGAGGAATATCTATCACGAAATTCTTGACGTATATCATTTTCTATTATAACAAAGAAAATACTTCATAATTCAGGTCCTTTAATATTCGAATGCTTCATAACTCAGAATATTTACTCTACTTAATTCAATAAAATAACATAAGGAAAGTGAATACAAAACATGTACTTTAACTGTCTTTATCAATCGCATAATGTGCAATACAACTTGCTTAAAAGTTAAACTGCTTTCTTTTGAATGTTGAAAAAAGTAGTTATATGCTTTTCAACCTATGATCTTATTCTATTAATCATAAATTTTGAATCAACTTTTATACATTTAATTCACTTTGATTTCAGGTTTGGTATGGGAGATGTAAAAGACGTAGTTTGTTTTGACGAGGACAATCTGGCAACATTTACCAAATTAAGGAAAGCGCATTTCTGTGGCCCCTACGCCATGTTCTTGAAGTCAATGAATATGTTTGGTGGGGAAATGAGTGAAGAAGACGTGAGTAGAGATTGAAACAACGGGTTGGTGGTCGCAGAGTTTTCCTGAATATATTTTTTATATTAGTTGTCTGTTTAATTAAATTATTCAATTATTAAATCTGTTTAATTTAATTATTCAAGTAACTAACAGTTAATCCAATGTTCTTTCAAAATGATTTAATTTAAAAACCTCATGATTACTAAAATTCCTGTTATTAGAGGAAAATATAGAAGGGCTTGGTGCTTATGTTTTCATTAGAGTTGTGACAATATGCTCTTAAAATCATAAATTTTAAGAAAATCATAGACGAAAGTAAATGAAATGGTATCGAATACTCTATACCGCTGGTTTAGAACGATTCAATAGTCTTTAATTCTCTCAGTCTACAGCTAATATTTTCGGGATCTATGATTTTAAGAGCATATTGTCACAACCATAGTTTTCATCAATAAATCCTTAGGGTAAATTACGAATTATCGGTCAGTTTTATATCTTCGGTCATATAAGAAAAAACGATATTAAATAACAATTGTAATATCGTTTTTCTTATTTGACCGAAGATATGAAACTGACCGATAATTCGTAATTTACCGTATGTTTCTACTGCAGGTGTTATCCAATGTGTGTCTGTTCTTCGGTAAGTACGCCACCTCCCGTCACAAGGTGCTCACCATTCCCCCCGCCCTCACCTACGAGTTGTACCCTTGTGAGGACAGTAGAGCTGACTTCAGACCGATACTCTACAGTCACAATTTCTCCTGGCAGTTTGGCAAAATTAGAAAACTCATCGATGAGAAGTGAAGCAGTAAAGTGGAGTTAAAAGTTACTGATATTCTGGTTTAGATTTATAAAGTATGTTTTAATTTTAAGTTGTCAGAATTTGATCAGTTTATATTTATAAAATATAATTATATTTTATTTTATAGCTATTTATCAAAAAAATTCTAATTTAGAAAATCATCAAATTCTAATAGCGTAGTAAATTTATCTTTTGGTTATATTGATAAAATTAGTTTTCGTAATACAATAATTATATACCTACATTTGACTTTACATTTTCATCCATCTGTTTGGAAAACTAATTTTATGTTTAGTCTAGATTTTTGTAATTCAATTATATTTTTTACAAACATTTTTAATAAATGGTCTGTTCATCATTCAGTACATCAAAATAATTCTCAAATACTTTTATTTTATACCTGTGTAGAAAAAGTTTTTCTAGTTTGAAAAAAAACTAGGTTTTGTGCAAGAATAATCTTACCTGCACCAAAACCTTGTTTTGATTGAAATATTTAACACTACAATAGTTTATGTTAGTTATCTGCTAGTAGACTCTAGGGCAAGTGCCGAGTTACCGGACTGTTTCACATATCCGATCATAACAATAGAAAAGATTTATTATAATTAAAATTAAGATTTTAATTATTTAATTTAATTTTAATACTAATAATTATAAATAGTTCGAAAATGTGCAACCTACCGGTAACTCGGAACTTACCCTATATGGCTCTTTAATATCTAAAAATAATTAAAGTCAATAGGAGGAAAGAAACAAGAATAGACAAGAAATTCCATTTATCCACTAAAATCAAAAGTGCTTACTCAGCACTAACCAACCTAAGTAGACTAGCTATTCTATCTTCACAACTATGACATCAAATTGATATCAAAATCCGTATCAAATATTTTAGCCACAGAGCGGTAAATAGATAATGAATGCCTTATCCCAAAAATCAGGTGAATAATCACACTACAGGTAAATAAAGTAGCTACATCCCATTTAATCTGTTAAACATATTTAATAGCCTTTTCTAACTTAATCCTTTAGTGTTTTTGTGTAATTTGAACATTCACAAAGTTTTTAAATACTTCGTTTTAAATAAAATTGACGCCAAAAATGATCATTTTAAAGTAATTAAACATATCTTTTTAGTTGAAGAGGAGAGGTTATGTCTAAGAGGAGCAAATCTCAGCTGAGAGGAGCAAAGTGATCACTAGGAGGAGGTGGAGGGGGACGACGAGGAGACGGAGGAGACTCTATTTTCCTCCTGGAAAAAAAGATGGAATAAATGATAAATATCAATGAAGACCTTCATCAAGTTTGGATTTTCCATCGAAAAGATATCAATCAGATATAGATAGCTATTGAGTTATTATAAGTTTATTAGCTACAATTTTAAAATAAACAAAAGCTTAACTTTACAGTCAAATATAATTTTTCACTAAAATATATAATACAGATTCCACATGAAATCATTTAAATTATTTATTTACTTTGAGTCTCTAACTTCCTTATTTAGTACACAAGTAACTATGTAGCAACCAACAAATGACTAAACTATTCTTTGAAGATTTACAATTAAATAATCTTCATAATAAAACTGAATAAAATAAAATCAATCGAAATAGCTAATCCACATGATTTGAATTTTAATACAAACTAAAATTTAACTTTTTTAGTTTTTTTCTAAATTACCCTAAACTGCATCAGGTTAAAACTAGCGCACCTCTTTTTCTTGTGTTCAGATAGACTCTCCTGTCCACTGTCTGACTCAGAGTCATTGCAGTCTGATGAGTCACTAGAAGAGGAGGAGGAGCTGGATGAGTCAGAGGAAGAGTCAGATGCCATGCCACTGCTGCCAGAGGTGTCTATGGTCACTGCCATGGCCGCCAGATGGGGCAACTTAGCCTGAAAACGAAAAAGATTAAAAATTGATGGGATTTTTGAACTAACTTGCATTACAACAACAGAAACAGCTTTATTTGCTTCCTATTATGGTTGTACAGATACTATAATTAGCTAATACCGATACGAGTACTGATAACTGCTTGGTGTTAGTAAGCTGCCAATACCAATACACTGATATCTAAAAAATGGCTTATTTGACTATTAGCTAGATACAAATACCATAAAAAGTACTGGTAGCTACCGATACTTGGTAATTCTCTTAGGTAGGTAAGTGTCCGAAAATGTGGAATCGTCTAATAACTCAGAACTTACTCTAGCTGTTGCTGCATTTAGCCAAGGAATCAGTCAGTGACCAACTGACAATGCTCTTGGATGAAGGAAAGCTACTCCGTGGAACAATTGAACAAAAGGAATATCTCATCCGAAAAGTTTATCTTATATAATAAGGGCTTGAGAAGGAAAACATAATTGTAATAATTTTTATCTAAATAAATATTACTAGCTAGCTACCTATCCATTTTCCATATTATTTTACCTTTAGAATTCTAAACCATTTCTTTGATAGTTTGGGCCTTCCTCTGCAAGTTTTATGCCACACGATGGGGAAGTTGGTTGAGGAGCAGAAGTTCTGCGTCACTGCAATGGTTGTGTCGAGGTTGAGAACAACGTGCCACCAACCACCAGGAACAAACACCGTGTCACCAGGCCCTTGCAGAACTTCAACCTGAAGATATAGGATAAAATTGTCAGTTATAACCTGTAGCTATAACACACAGTTAAACAACAAAATATATTTTTAAAGGGAAAATAATGTATTTAGAAACAAAAAATGAAAGTAAGGATTTGGAAGTGAAATTTTCTTCAAAGGAAATCGAAGAAGTAAATTTGACAATTCAACATAATAATTAAAACACCAAAAAATCAATTCATCATAACTTATTAAAAACGTCTGCTTGGCATTGTTGTTTCTTAGCATTTGTCAGCATATTCTTTCATAACAGAGTTAAGAAAAATCATAGCTAGCTAGTCTTGATTCAATAACATTAATATCTATCAACGTTTCCAGTTGTGTAATTATTGTATATACAATAGTTAGAGCAAATTGGAACTTATGCACATACCTAGCTATTTTCGTCGTTATTATATAAGCTAGCTAACTGTTTTATAGTAGCTTGCTATATTTACTAGAGAAAATACTATTGTGTAGCCAGCTATAGGTAGCTAGCTAACAACGTTTACTTTTTAACAATTAGCTACCTAGCTATATAACTACATTTACTCCCATACGTTAGTTAACAAATAATAGATTGTTTGATATAATTCCCATTTGGCTTTCATTTACCACTATCACCTCAATTAGTAGCTAAATATTGTGCATCTCCTCACCGGTTTGTATTTTTGGGGCCATGACGGAAGCTGAGTCTTAGGATAAACAACATTGAACCAGGTGATTGCCTCGTCAGACTGCTTACCCCCTTCACTGGAGGAGACTTTCAGCATGTCCTTTGGGGTGTCTGTGGGGAACATGCACCATCTGGAACAGGGATGGGGAATAAATACGAGTGAATTTTCATTCATCAGTAACAACAGTAGAACTCTTCTATAGTGAATGAGGTAGGATGTAGCCTGAACAGTAAACAGATTTCTTTTAGTCTGCCAATTCATCTTAAGACTAAAAAAAATTGGTCCACTAATCGGGTTAGCTAGATCCTAACTTCTCCACTATAGAGGAGTTCTACTGTAGATAAAATAGGTATAAATTTTTACATCTGTAAACCAGATAGGTATCTACTACGACCTTTTCTGATCAGACTGTATTTCATGGTTTTTCCCCCTTTGAGAATAGAAAATATTCTAGCTAAGTCAAAGGATTTTATCTACTTATTCCTATGCTACAATTAGCTACTTTTCAATAGCCAATCCAAATTATTGGAAATATGTTTGTGGATTTTTTCAGCTTTTTGAAAAAGTCAGTGGGTTTTTGGTCACCAAATACAGACAGGCTCTCATAGGTAATGCGACTCACCGCTTGTGTCCTGAGATCAGGGAATTCCAGGCACTGGTGCCCAGAGGGTCAATGTGGATGCCAGTGCCAGAACGAGCGGGACCCAAGACAAACCAGCGATAGGGTGGCCTGCGAGACTCACCACAATACTGGAAGAGATCTTCACGAAAATACTTTGGAACTGTGTAGTCATCCAGCAGTTTCTTACGGCGAGGGTGCTGTGGAAGAAAAAGATTAGCTAACTATATGCATAGTAGCTACTCACTAAAATCAGAATTAGCTATATTTAAATACAATAGCTATTAGCTATATTCAAATATAATAAGAAGAGTCAAATAACAAGCTGAATAAATAATACCTTGTGAAAACAACTAGCTACAAGATAATTAGCTAGTTACCCTATTAAAATATTATCTACTTTCCTACAAGAATCATCTTTAGCTAAATAAAATGTAGTATTCGTTAGTTCAATTCCCTCTTAAAATTGAAAAAAATTCCTCAATTTAGCTAAAAATATTCTAGAGTTTCTACCAAAGGTTTAATTGATTCCAGATTTGGTTTTCAAAGGAAAATAAATAGTTAGTTTCGGATAGAATTAACTATTCTTTAGTGATAGAGATTGCTATAAAAAACAATCAAGTTAGCTACAAACCAAAAATGTAAAAAAACATAGCTATGTAGGGCAAATAATTTTTCTAATACAAACATCAGCTATGTTCTTATTATATAAAATGAATTATTTTTTATAAATAAGTCCTTGTCGACATATCAATAAAGTAGCTACTCATTAATTTATCAGGAGAATAAGAGTACTTGCAATTATAATAAAATTATGGATAGCATTGTATTAATGGAACTAGATTACTTGCACTCGGTAGAGCGCATACCTTCGCTGACCCTATAGCTCAAAAAATCTAACAAAATGGTTCCTGTTTATTGAACAAACGTCTCAGCAAGTTTCATGCAATATGGTTGATTACTTTTTGAGATATAGCTAGCTAAATTATCATGACCTTTAACAGGGCCTCTCATAAAATTCTACCAGAAGTCACTGGACATTGACCAATCGTTTCACCAAATTTCAGGCCATTTGGTTAAACACTTTTTCAGTTATGCTAATAACAAGATGTAAATAAATAAATGGCGGGTAAAATATAACCTTCCGCAAATTTGCGAAGAAAATAAAGTAGCTACTCATAAATTTATCAGGACCATAAGAGAACTAGCTATTATAATTATATTAAAATTATGGATAGCATTATATTGATAGAATAAACTAAAACTACAATAAAGATCATAGAGACTTCACTCACATCACCATAACTGCTATCGAAGATGTAGAGAGGAGAGTCATCTTTGTTGTGCCGCATGTACTCGATGTAGTACTTCATTTTCATCTTCACACTGTAACCCTCATTGTCCTCACCACATTTGAACTTCTGGTTACGATATTTATGAACAAGTCGCTGGAAAGAGGAAATATACATCTAATTTAGCAATAGTTGTAGTAGTAGCTACTAAATATAGAAGAGTTTAACCCTGGAACAACCAGAGTGCCTGAGAAGCTATCTCCGAAAGGAATAGAGATTTATACTTTTAAAACTTGGCACGAGTTGCTGGAAATCTGGGATTTTAATAGTCTAAGATGTATTCATGTGAAATCAATGAAAATAATGCAGAATATTTTGTTATAGCTAACGCAAAAACATTTATTATCAAGATCTGGAGCTCGAGTGAAATACATGCGCTGTTTAGTCAAATTTTGATTTACACAAAAATATAGCTAATAGCAATTCCTATAGAAGATGATGCTAGTGTGACGCAAAATATGAAGCATCTGCGGTTGTACTTCACCCGGGCTCAAGAGGATAACTTGATCAAAAATTATGTACACCTAAATAGATCAAAATTGATTGCATTGTTTTGAATGATAATTATATGATAGCTACATAAATACATCATAGACAATTAAAGTTATAATGTTTCACCCACTCAAGTCAATTAGTTTTTAAATTATGCATCAATATTTCAAACCAAACCAGGTCTCTCAGGTCTGTTGGTTGTTCCAGGGTTAAGGAAAAATTATATCCTCATTGTGCAAGCTAATTAAGAAATAAATTCGAGTGAAAGCTACCCGAATGCCCAATAGTTACCTGTATTGTCCACTTATTGGCAGCTGGCCACTCATCCACTACACCTGTGATGACTACAGGCTTGTATGGCTTCTCATAGCGAACAATGAATTCATCTAGCGACACCTGATGAAACGAACTAGCTATTATACAGCTCATTGATTAAATAATTATTATTATTATTATTGTAGTTGTTTAAATAGCCTTGATGTTTCATAAAATTTATCAAATTCAAATTAGATGTAGAGTAACTCAAAGCAAAAAGGATGAACATTATAGCCTGTAATGTAATAAAATGTCAGCTAAGCAGACATTTATGAAGATATTTTCTATCAAATAATTCCATTTGGGAATGGCACAAGACTGAGGAATACAAGATTAAAACCTAATGATTCATAAACAATTTTATGAAACCTAACGATTCATAAACAATTATATGAAACCTAACAATTCATAAACAATTATATGAAACCTAACCATTCATAAACAATTTCATGAAACCTAACGATTCATAAACAATTTCATGAAACCTAACGATTCATAAACAATTTCATGAAACCTAACGATTCATAAACAATTTTATGAAACCCAATGATTCATAAACAATTTTATGAAACCCAATGATTCATAAACAATTTTATGAAACCCAATGATTCATAAACAATTTTATGAAACCCAATGATTCATAAACAATTTTATGAAACCCAATGATTCATAAACAATTTTATGAAACCCAATGATTCATGAACAATTCATAAACAATTTCATGAAACCTAACGATTCATAAACAATTTTATGAAACCCAATGATTCATAAACAATTTTATGAAACCCAACGATTCATAAACAATTTTATGAAACCGAACAATTCATAAACAATTTCATGAAACCCAATGATTCATAAACTCACCTGATTCACATCAATTCTCTCCATGTTATCCGGAGCAGAGGAGAGGGAGAGATCGAAATTCTGCACATAGTTGTGCTTAACCCACCCATCCTTTTCAGAAGACAATTCTGTAAAACAGAAGCAGTTACTATCTATAAATAATTGCCAGTGTACACCAAAAGAATATTATGATAATTTATAATTACATAGATAGCATGAATATAAGGAGCTAAATAGACAAGATAGTTTCTGTTCAAATGTACAGTTGATCAACAATTAATGTGAATTTTTTAGTAGCTAGCCATATTCAAAGTAACTTTATCTAAACTTAAAAAGAAAAAATAGCTACCTAGTTAAATATTGTTGTTGAAAAAAATGATTACCTAAAAAACTTACCTGGTCTTGCTCTCTTTTTAATATCCCTCACTCTTTTTCTTGATTTATGATCCATCACAGCACATTCATAAATTACTCTGCTATTACCTAGCAAGTTTAAATTCAACAGAAACCACAAATCTAGAAATTTTAAAGGAAAATGTAATGAGTTAAAGCTTAGCTAATTGTGATATTTTATAAATTAGAAGAGTCAGACTGTCATTCAGCAGAATAGCTAGACAATTTATCATCAATGAGATTGTATTTAATGTGACAGAAATTAAAACATGACTGTAGTCATTTGGTGAATTGGTGCACTGAAGTTCTGAATAAAGAACTTTGGAAACTTCTCCAAAAAATGAATAATTAAAATCTTTTCTTAAATTGGCACCAATCCAGTCTGTGCAAAAGATGTGGGAAGTTGTAAAGTTTATACGGTGACTGTTGAGGCCATGAAATTGGCCTTCTGCAATATCTATATCCGACAACAATTTTCCAATTAATTCCAATGATTACCCTAGTCTGAGAAGAAGGTCTCCTCAGACCCAGGATTTGTTTTAATAAAAATTGGAATTTGGGTGCAGCAAATAACAGGACTTGGCCACAAGATTACTAATAAACAAATCCTGTCATACTTTTCACACTGGTCTTTATAAGTAGCTAATTATTACGAGTTTTTGAGATTTTTGGCCATTTTTGGAGAGAAATTTAAAAATCTTTGGAGTGAAATTGCCCCAAAAATCAAATATCTGGAGACTGTCTCTTAAAACATGTCTCCACAGATCCAGGATTTTTTACAGAAATTGTGATTCGAGTGCAGGCAAGGTAATAAAGCATGTCCAAACTTCAGTGGGTTAAGGCTCACGTAGGCACCATTGGTAACAAAATTGCTGATTTCCTAGTGAAGGAACTTCAAGGAAGCAGCTAAGACCTCATGTGAAGGACCCAAACCCTTTCTACCAGTGCCATATATCTAGTGCATGTAAACTGTCAGTTTACCGGTGGATTGCAGATAGTTCCAGAAGAAGATGGGCCAACCTATCTTCTTGTAGACAGACCACAGAGCTCTTTAAGCAGCCTCTGGATAGGAGAGGCTGTCTAAAGCCGTGTTTACATTGTCAGTCGCAACCTAGGGAATACGCGTGGTGACCACTGAGCATTCAAGAGTGTCACCACGAAAGTGTTCAAACTGTACTACAGTACGTCAGTGTGGTTAACAGTGGCTGTGCTCTCAGTCTGTGTTTAGCTGTGAGAAAGTCTATGGCAAACGACTCGCTATAGAAAAGGAAGAGAAGGTTGCTGCAGAGCCTCGCACACGCTCCTCTTCCTAACAGCAAACTGATGATGAGTGAAAAAGTGCCACACTCAGAAAGTGTGGTGATTCGAACGAGCACTGTCCGTTCATCAATTTCAGTGCAAAAAACAGCGTTTCATGGTGAAATTTGTCACTTTGTGGTGAATCCCTAGGGAAATACGTAGGTACCGACTGACAATGTAAACACGGCTTTAGACTCCTGTCGTTGACCCGAAGAAAATTTCGTCTTACCCTGCAAATTTTAACAGGGCACGGAAACTTTGGATTTTGAAACAGGATTACTGGAATTGGAAAATGGACCAATGACACTTGCCGACGATGTGGTTTTGCCTCAGAGACAAGGACTCGCATTGTTGAAGAATGCCCTTCTTATCACAAGACTAGGGACTCTACTCTGGATGGATTTCTAACGGACCTCCACAGAATTACTAGGACTCTCAGCTTCTCGCATCTTTCTACATTTCTTGAAAGAATTGGGAGGCTGGAGGATTTCAACGACTAGTCTCTAGATCGGTTCAATGGGGATTCAGTACAAATGGGCCCACCTGGGGCCTGAGTGCTCAGCAGTCTGCAGAAACTGGTAAAGTGTTCGTAGAGATCTCTAATTCTGTTTGTAGCAAAATTAATGTAAATATAGGGAAAAGCTAATTCAAAAGTGTTCGTAGCAAAATTAATGTAAATATAAGAATTAATTCAAAATTGTTCAGAGAGAATATCCCAATTATCTCCCATATTCTGCAGACTGGAGTGCTCACCCGCCTTCACAACGGCGAGCGAGAAGTTGAGAACCCTCTCATTAATAATAGATGTCCAAACTTGCCATTTTAATGGCGAGCGCCGAGTTTGTGACAGTTATTTAGGGCCCTTCACTGGCCTTCAGCTGCAAATGATGAGAAATATCTACTTTTCTCCAATGCTACAATGTTATTTTGGAGAGAATTTATGATAACTGGATCCTTTTGGAGAAAAATTTGGTGATTCTTGGACAGAGCTGAAGAGACAAATGAAGAGTTCATGAGCCATACTGTCTACTGGCTACTGCCATACTATTTTACTTGGGCAAGCAGCAAATAAGTAAAATAACAAGGTAACATGGGAATTAAATAATAAATAGGACTTATAGCACAGGATTAATCTACAAATCCCGATTTTGAATTAATTCCTATGATCCCGTGTTAATTTTGGCTTGAAATCTTCAAGAAATGAGACAAATTGGCTTGGCTAAGAATTTATGAGAAATTTTGGCTCAAAAATTGGCTTACAGTTTTCCAGCCTCTGAAACGTGGTGCCACTCGTGGCACTCTGGAAAATACCTTAAGCTAACAGATGAATTTTAGAGGCTAGCCTAATTGCTGCGTCGCAGCATTTAGGCAGCCACGGATTAGATAGTTCCCATTAATTAAATACTGTATTTAAAGGTTTGCTGAACTCCAACAGAGTGATTAATTCATCAGAAAAGACCACTTTTTCCACAGTGAACATGGTGTAACATGGAATCCAATCTGTATTTCATGGTAAATTCGACCAACTTGTCGGTGGAATTTTTCTCCATTGAAAATAATAATCTGGAAAAGTCGGTGGATTTTTTATTTTAAGCTATTAATTCCTATGCTACCATTAATCTTTGGTGGGAAAATTGGTAAAATGTTGGTGGATCAGCTAAATTACTGCAAATTTATGGTTGATTATTTCTGCTTTTTCAAAAAGTCAGTGGAATTTTGTGCACCAAATACAGACTGGCATGGAATTGATGGAACACACTCAGGATAAAGACAAAAAGTGCTCTTTTCTGATGAATTAATCCAGTCTGCAGAATATGGGAGATATTATTATTAGGGATATTCTCTCTGAACAATTTTGAATTAATTCCTATATTTACATTATCTTGCTACGAACACTTCTGAATTAATCCCTATACTCATTATTTTAATGGCGAGTTTGTGACAGTTATTTTGACCCCTTCAATAACAAATGGCGAGAAATATCTAATTTTCTCCTATGCTACAATGTTATTTTGGAGAAAATTTATGATAATTTGATCATTTTGGAGAGAAATTTGGTTATATTTGGAGAGAACTGGAAAGTTTATGAGACATACTAATACTATTTTACTTGGGAACAGAATAAGAGATCTCTACGAACACTTTATCCCAGTCTGCAGAACATGGGACATTCTTAACATTTTCTGTGCAAACAATCCTCAATTTCCTCTTATATTTAGTTATTTACCCAGTCTGCAGACCAGTTTGTATTTGGTTCACAAAATTCCATTGACTTTTTGAAAAAGTTGAAAAAATCCACCATATATTTCCAGTAGCGTCAGACCGGGTGGCTTTGAGCACTACAACATTCTGGGTGAAGTTGCGCATCGGTAATTAACGGCAAATGCTTGAAAATATTTGAAATCTGACAACACCATTGGAAAGAGCAGCTCTTAAACCCCCTAGTCCATAAATTTCACGAAAATCATAAGAGATTAAGTATAGAAACTAAATGTTCAAACAGAGACCTATGTTTTTTATAGCAAAATAATTATTTTGGACTAGAATCGAATCTCCGCGAACTATGCTGTAGTGTTGATAATTATGCTCAAATTTGATTGCAATTTACGTTGGATACGCATAATTTACTGCAGATTAACGTCATGTAAGATGATTTTGATAATAATTATAAATTATTCAGATATAACCAATATACTAGATGCGCAAGAAAACCCTGGAAATATTTTAATTCACGGGTGGACTTGCGCACATTTATTAATAAAGTTAAAGAGCTCTTATTATTATTATAAACCTGTGATATTCATCCCCGATACTCCTATATCACGGCAATTGCACAGCAGCCTCGCGGCAATTCCGCAGCAGCCTCGCGCCAAATCCGCAGCAGCCTCGCGCCAAATCCGCAGCAGCCTCGCGCCAAATCCACAGCAGCCTCGCGCCAAATCCACAGCAGCCTCGCGCCAAATCCACAGCAGCCTCGCGCCAATTCCACAGCAGCCTCGCGCAAATTCCACAGCAGCCTCGCGCAAATTCCACAGCAGCCTCGCGCAAATTCCACAGCAGCCTCGCGCAAATTCCACAGCAGCCTCGCGGCAATTCCACAGCAGCCTCGCGGCAATTCCACAGCAGCCTCGCGGCAATTCCACAGCAGCCTCGCGGCAATTCCACAGCAGCCTCGCGGCAATTCCACAGCAGCCTCGCGGCAATTCCACAGCAGCCTCGCGGCAATTCCACAGCAGCCTCGCGGCAATTCCACAGCAGCCTCGCGGCAATTCCACAGCAGCCTCGCGGCAATTCCACAGCAGCCTCGCGGCAATTCCACAGCAGCCTCGCGGCAATTCCACAGCAGCCTCGCGGCAATTCCACAGCAGCCTCGCGGCAATTCCACAGCAGCCTCGCGGCAATTCCACAGCAGCCTCGCGCCAATTCCACAGCAGCCTCGCGCCAATTCCACAGCAGCCTCGCGGCAATTCCACAGCAGCCTCGCGGCAATTCCACAGCAGCCTCGCGCCAATTCCACAGCAGCCTCGCGCCAATTCCACAGCAGCCTCTCGCCAATTCCACAGCAGCCTCTCGCCAATTCCACAGCAGCCTCTCGCCAATTCCACAGCAGCCTCTCGCCAATTCCACAGCAGCCTCTCGCCAATTCCACAGCAGCCTCTCGCCAATTCCACAGCAGCCTCGCGGCAATTCCACAGCAGCCTCGCGGCAATTCCACAGCAGCCTCGCGGCAATTCCACAGCAGCCTCCCGGCAATTCCACAGCAGCCTCACGGCAATTCCACAGCAGCCTCGCGGCAATTCCACAGCAGCCTCGCGCCAATTCCACAGCAGCCTCGCGGCAATTCCACAGCAGCCTCGCGCCAATTCCACAGCAGCCTCGCGCCAATTCCACAGCAGCCTCGCGCCAATTCCACAGCAGCCTCGCGCCAATTCCACAGCAGCCTCGCGCCAATTCCACAGCAGCCTCGCGCCAATTCCACAGCAGCCTCGCGCCAATTCCACAGCAGCCTTGCGCCAATTCCACAGCAGCCTCGCGCCAATTCCACAGCAGCCTCGCGCCAATTCCACAGCAGCCTCGCGCCAATTCCACAGCAGCCTCGCGCCAATTCCACAGCAGCCTCGCGCCAATTCCACAGCAGCCTCGCGCCAATTCCACAGCAGCCTCGCGCCAATTCCACAGCAGCCTCGCGCCAATTCCACAGCAGCCTTGCGCCAATTCCACAGCAGCCTCACGGCAATTGCACAGCAGACTCACGGCAATTGCACAGCAGACTCACGGCAATTGCACAGCAGACTCACGGCAATTGCACAGCAGACTCACGGCAATTGCACAGCAGACTCACGGCAATTGCACAGCAGACTCACGGCAATTGCACAGCAGACTCACGGCAATTACACAGCAGACTCACGGCAATTGCACAGCAGACTCACGGCAATTGCACAGCAGACTCACGGCAATTGCACAGCAGACTCACGGCAATTGCACAGCAGACTCACGGCAATTGCACAGCAGATTCACGGCAATTGCACAGCAGACTCACGGCAATTGCACAGCAGACTCATGGCAATTGCACAGCAGACTCACGGCAATTGCACAGCAGACTCACGGCAATTGCACAGCAGACTCACGGCAATTGCACAGCAGACTCACGGCAATTGCACAGCAGACTCACGGCAATTGCACAGCAGATTCACGGCAATTGCACAGCAGACTCACGGCAATTGCACAGCAGACTCATGGCAATTGCACAGCAGACTCACGGCAATTGCACAGCAGACTCACGGCAATTGCACAGCAGACTCACGGCAATTGCACAGCAGACTCACGGCAATTGCACAGCAGACTCACGGCAATTGCACAGCAGATTGGAGCAGTTGCATAGCATATCGGGGTTAGATTTTCTATGCACAGTTTCTACATAGGGTGAACTTGTGCACAGCGCAGTTTCACATTGGGTGTATTTGCGCGGTGCGCAAGTACACCCGGTAAGTGCGCAAAATTCACCCGGTTTATCCCCAAGATCTTTGTGCACAGTTTTACGATGATAACTTATTTTTATTGAAATTAAAGAGTTGAAACTTGGTGTGCACCTAAGACTACCCTTCATCTATCTGCGCACAAAAAATCAGATTGCTGACTTCTCTAGTTTTTTCGTAAAATCAAAGTATGCGGAAAATGCGCAAAGCCACCCTGTCCGACGATATAATTTGGCTAATCCATCAAGATTTTACCCATTAATCCAGTGAAAATTAATGGTAACATAGGAAGAAATCCAGTCTGCAGAATATGGAACATTTTCCAAGACTCTCTGCGAAAGTTTTTGATTGAATTTTAGAAATTGGAAATCTCTGCGGGAGATCTTGAATTAATTCTAGGTTACCATTAATTTAGTTGCGAGAGATTTTGAATTAATTCCTATGTTACCATTAATTTAGCTGCAGGAGATTCTGAATCAGCTGCCCAGAGTCAGAGACCAGTCTGTATTTGGTGCAAAAAATCCAACTGACTTTTTCAAAGAGCTAAAAAAATCACCATTAATTTCCAGTAATTTGACTGATCCACCAACATTTTCCCAATTTATCCACCAAAAATTAATGGTAACATGAATAAATAGTCGAAAATCCAACGACTATGCCAGAATATTATTTTGAAAGGGAAAAAATTCCACCGATATGTCGGTGGAATTTACCACTACATACAGACTGGGTCAGAGAGTAGTTCTCTCTCAAAATAAAATCTCTGCAGGAGAAGAGACACATTCTGGGAATAAATAGCTAAAAATCAACCGACTTTGCCAGAATATTATTTTCAATGGGGGAAATATTCTACCGACATGCCAAGTAATAACTAATAAAGCATGTCCAAACTCGCCATTTTAATGGCGAGTTTGTGACAGTTATTTTGAACCCTTCAATTGCAAATGGCGAGTTTTCTCTATTTTTCTCCTATGCTACAATGTTATTTTGGAGAGAAATTATGATAATTTGATCATTTTGGAGAGAATTTGTTGAATTTTGGAGAGAGCTGGAGAGACAAATGGCGAGTTTTGAGACTTACTATTTTACTTGGCGGCGGGGCGACATGTCGGTGGACCGTGGAATTTACCATGAAATACACCAGTTTGTATTTGGTGCACTGAATTCCTCTGACTTTTTCAAAAATCTGAGATATAGCTGCCAACATTTTTCATCCATTTGTCTAGTGCTCCAACATTTTTCCACTTTCCCCTCCAAAAATTAATGGTAATATAGGAATTAATAGCTAAATATCCTCCGATATTGCAAGAATTTTTTATAAGAGAAACTGAATATCTCCCGATATATCATTGGAATTTACCGGTTCATACAATTACCGGAACGGACAATGAATTACCGGAACGGACCATGAATTACCGGAACGTACCATGAATTACCGGAACGGAGTTGTTTTATTGAGAAATAATCCTTGTATACATTAGATCTATTTATGTTCCAATTGATGTCATATTTTACCATTTTATACTCATTTCTGTTCGTATATTCGCTACCAAACATCTGAAACATAGACAGAAAATTGACATGACATGACATGATAACTTAGATAGTCCGTGATTCCGTGTTATAGGTTTAAAATATTTTTGTTTCATTTTTATGTTATGTATATTAAGTAAGTATATATTGATATACATATGCACAGTATTATGTATATTAAGTAAGTCATGGGACATCATAACTTCAATGCGACAGATAGCAGTTATGAATTTACCTACTACCCGATTAAAAACGAACCAAATTTGTATATGTTGCATTAAATTAAAAATCCTGATTAATAGAATATCAAAACATACTAGTAATGGATACACAAAATAGAACCCAAATACTTCTCATTAAAACTATAATATGGAATCCAATATTAAAATTACTTTAGTTTCCCCTCAAAATATTTTCTTAGAAAGATTATGCTAAGAAAACGAATTTCAGCATATACTCTTGTAAAGTTTATAACTATGTTGCAGATGTTTGGTAGCGAATATACGAGCAGAAATGACTATAAAATGGTAAAATATGATATCAATTGGAACACAAATAGACCTAATGCCAGGGTGGAAAAATAACTCTCTTCTGATTGACTAGTAACTCCGTTGGATGTTCAGAATCAACTCCGTGAAAATAAATCCTAAAGACAACTCCGTGAAAATAACACATTATATGTTTAAACAACGCAGAAATCGGTTATTCATTTGAATAAACTCAACTCCGCAGACCGCAAGCAATTTTGTATTTTATATAAAATATAATAATATGCCGTATTGGTTTAGCTCTAGAAACTAGATTACGTAGAGCGCTTACCTTTGACGCCGCTTATCCGTTTCCTACCAAAATCTAATAAACTGGTGACTGGATAGTGACCAATCGACCAACCAAGTTTCATGCTATATGGTTCAATACTTTTTGAGTTATTAAGTTATAAATGACGACCCTGGACCGGATCGCTCCTAAAACTCTACTAGATGGTACGTGGAGATTGTCCAATCGTCTCATCAAATTTCAGACAATTTGGTTAAAAACTTTTTGAGTTATTGAGTTATTAATGGCCTTGACCTTGATCTTTGACCCGATCGCTCCCAAAATCTAACAAAATGCTTCCTGTAGATTGACCAATCGTCACACCAAGTTTCATGCAATATGGTGCAATAATTTTCGAGTTATAAATGACCATGACCTTGACCTTTGATCGGGTTGCTCCCAAAATTATACTAGCAGGTCACTGAACATTTACCAATCGTTTCACCAAATTTCAGGCAATTTGGTTGATGCAAATAACAAGATGATAAGTAAATAAATAAATAAATGCCGTCTATAATATAACCTTTCCGCATTCTGCAAAGGTAATAACAAGCACTCAATTGGACTGATTTTACAGTACACATACACATATCTGTGAACAATCTAAAAAAATTAAACACCCTTCTCATAATACCCGCATGAACTACAAGCAGGATTTTGGTCAATTACTACTCGCAAACAATTCGAATTTGGAACTGGAATATTCCTTTCAGTTCCTCATTTCTGTTAGATATTTAAATCTGTTCTTCTGCAGCCAAAATCATATGAATTATAATCTGAATCTGATAGAATGAGGTCAAAACTAGGGCTGAAATTTAGGAATCACATCGTTTACTCGTCATTTATTAGCGTAATAAAAGTAATTTTCAGATTCCCTGATTGATCAACAGCTACCAGAATTTGGCTTAGAAATTCTGGAAACATTTAAAGGAAAAAATATCGGTCATTTTTTTAAAATTGAACCTAAGCCTCTCTGTGTGAAGCTAGATAATCCTCAAAAGACCAATCTTAAAAAGGGTTTGGACAAATAACTAGAGTCCATGTCGAAATATTTGAGGACGTGAACTCCCATTATTATGCAAATAAAAGAAACTGTAAGAAAATCTGCTCGAGAAACTTTGTTCTGGTAAGTACAGAACTTTTGCTCTAATTAGAATAACTTAAATAAAATGAGCCACATATTATTAAGGAGGTTTTATTCACTTCATATTATGGGTAGAATGGTAGAGGTTATCGTAACTGGTGAATTGTGCTTTCCTTTGCAGAAAACGGCATGAAATTTATCTTTAAATAGTTGAACAATATTCTGTTTGCAGAAAAATGGAAAATACTCTGTAATTATTCTATTGTATTGAATATGGAAAACAATATCCAAAAACTATATTTTATGTTTGATTAAATTCAATGTTTCTAACCTGATCCAAAAAGTATATATAAAATACTCCATAGGGATATAGGGTAAGTTATGACTTTTTGAAGAGTTCCACATTTTAGATCATATAAGAAGATATAATTTAACATTTTACTCGTTATTATAATTGCAGGGATCATGAACACCTTTTTAAGTACGAGTTAAAATGTCGAATTATAGTTTCTTATTATATGAACGAAAACTTGGAACTTACCCTAATCGAAAGTAATGGTCACAGCATTGCACTTTTTTAACTTTTTTCTGGACACTGACTATAAAAAGATGGGAAAAGTCGATAACATCCACAAATTCATGGCTCTGTGAATTTCTCCGCCATTTCTATCGATATCTTAAATCAAATAAGTCTTAGTGGACCTCCCGTTATCAAATTGCTTTCCGATACTTAGACAAATAGAAGCTTTTCTTGCGCTTCAATGGAGATCACATGGGAGATGAATAAAACTAATCCAGCTCATCTCACTTCAAGCCATAGCCTACAAATTATTACTCAATGCATGAAACTCAATTATATATAAAAAAAACTCAAATAAATATTCTGTAATCAAAACCTAAAAACTCAACTACAAGAAAATTAGTACCAAGGCCTAAAACTCAATTAAAAAATGTTAGTACTATTCAAAACCTACAAGCTGAGGTATCAAAGTATAAAAAATTGCAATACAGAAAACTCCTGAGTTATGAAGTTCTGTGTTATGAAGCAATTGAGCAATGAAGGACCTGAATTGTGAAATGCACTTGAGTTATGAAGTATTTTGGTTCTAGGTATATTCCACCCCGGTAAATTACGTTTTATATCCCTCAAAAACCATAGTTTTCTCCAAAATTTCACTCATAGAAAACTACCAGGGCTCCTGAGATATAATGTGGCTCTGCGTTATGAAGGAACCAAAACTTCATAACTCAGAAGTTTCACTGTAATTCAGGTACAGATTACAATAAATGTTTTACTTTAAATTCAAATTATTGAAAATTGCTCAACAAATCAATAATTGAAGAATATAATTTGAATCTATCTTAAGTAAAAAATAGGACTTAGCAGTACTTACCTACTCAATGAAGCTCACAGCACTCGGAAAGTTTGAGTTAACAAATGTCATGATAAGTTAATCAGGAATTTTAAATATTTAATTATATGTACATTACGAGAAATTATTTAAACTCAACATTTAAGGTTATTTTTTTCAGGTTTCAATCTTTCGAATAGAAAAATTTCTATTCATCAAGAATAGAATTAAAAATGAATTTTATGACCAACTTTTATGTGTCGTATATCGTTTTTCTATTTAAAAACAATCTATATCATAGTTTATTATTATTACTCAATCAATTAATATTTGAAATTTGAAACGAAAAAATTTGTTAGTACCTAGTAAAAATTAGAGGTTTTCGATTAGAACTATTAGTATAACATCTCTAAACTTATTTAGAGATGTTTCAGTGTCCTTGCTTCAGCGTTCTTGAAAAAATATATCGTTAATTTAAATTCAACGGACACGTTCACACAGAACCGTGTTTGTTTTCTCAGTGTTAAAAAAGCACTATGAGGCACTGAGAGGACATATGTCACTAATAAAACACTGATGTGTATGAACAAGCCTTTAGAGACTCGATTTACTCCATCCGACAACCCTTTAAAGCTATAAGAGATACGATTAATACATCTTTCAATTTCTATAGCTATGGTTAAATATTTGTATATATGTTTTTATAGTAATTTTATTTATATATGTATGTAAAAATATGAAAAAAAAATTCAACCTATTTATATATAAATTATTTTTCCAACCACTATAATGTTATTCTTATTTATTAGCTTTCTTAAGTTAAAGGATATAAGTCAATATCGTTATTTTATCAATATCATTATTATATCAATATCATTATTATATCAATATCTTTATTAAATCAATATCGTTATTATATCAATATTGTAATTCATCTAGACTGTATTAGTTACATCTCTTTAAAATATGTACCCTAGAGTACTTCACAAATATATTCGAAGGAGAAATCAAATTTGCCAGATCTATTGATATATCAATCAACCTAATGATTTTATTTCAAACACCGATACTACAAACCTGTACAATGATCACTAATTCGATTGATTATGTACAGGAATTTTGATTTTATCTCAGGAGAACAGAAGAAGATAAGTATTATCATTGACGTATAAAAATAATTATCTTAACTTATTAAGTAATATAAAAAATATTTTGATATACGTACGTAGTTCCATACTCAATTGTCAGTTGCTCTTAATAAACCAGTTATTAAAAATTGTATATGAAAAATTAAATAGGAATAGTAATCTGCGCATTGAATTCTGTTCATTTTAATTGCTTAAAATATAATTTTAAAATTCATTATATTGTTTCTCATAGTAAAATTATACAAAAGTTCATTCAAATGTTTAAGTTTTGTAATGTCTATATATATCTAAAAATGTAAATATCATACTTTTGACTTTACACTCATGAAATTTGCTATTGATGAAAGATTAAAACAATATTTAAGTACTGTTGAAAGGCTACGGTTTACACCTCCATAAATTTCCCTGGGAATAACTGATTTAATTAGTCTCCATGACTAATTGCCGGAGCCCTGAAACTCTACTGATTATACCCTGTTAGTTTCAGTAATGTTCGCCCGTGAGGGTCCAACTAATGAACGAAATGAAAGATGGTTCTCACTCATTCATCAAAGAGGCGTGTGGAAAAGGAAGGAATTATAAATTGAGAACCCTTTTCAGCTGGCAGAAGTGTTGCTTTTCTAAAAATTAATATTTCTTGTTCTCACTTCAAATCACAACTGCTAGGGAACCTAAATGTTTTATCTTAGCATACTCGGAAGGTTGTTATTTACTCTTTTCATTTATTATTCTATATTATATTGATATTAAAACAAATGCGTTAGAGAGGAAACTGGAAATTTAAGTTTCATGAGTTAATTTCCGTCACTTAACCTTATCGACAATGTATTTTCTTTCGTAACAAGGCAATATGCTTATGTTGGTTGTTTTTGTGGCAATAATGTGACGCGTCACTCTCGTCAAATGGTCAGTTGTTCCTTTTTTCTACTACATCTCTTATTATCCAGAGAAAGAAAAAGACAATCCAGAAAACTATGATTATGCGAGGAAATAGTGCTTTGTTTCATAACGATATTTGAAACTGGGATGATATAAAGAATAAACTATTGATAAGAATAGGGTTGTTTTCATCTTAGATAAAAAACAGTGAATCTACGAGCGGTAGATTTAAATATTGAAGTCAAACGCTCAACAGTTGATCTTCAGTCTTTTCCAATGTTCTTATCTCTACGAGTTCGTAAATACTTCATGTTTACATCGCCAGGGGATGTTTTCACAGTTGCTTACTTTATTTGCAGTTTGTGATAAACTGTTATCGGGTATGTTATGAATTTATTTCATTTTAGAACTGTCGATAAAGAATGAAAACGAAAATTTTATTTAGAATGAAGTGTTTCTTAGAGGTCGTGAGAAATATGATTATGAATAGATTTAGTTATCAGCATAATATTAATGCTATATTATCTAACTCACACACATAGTTCAAATTTCAATAAATGTGCCCTTAAATTATTGTTAATTTATTCTGAAATCTAAATGTATTCAATCTATTGTATATTTTTCAATAGTTCTAGAGTTTGTGCAATGTAATAACAGGCTATAGCACTATTATATAATAATGTGCAATATTGTCAGATATAAACTCACTTTACCCGCATTTATTGCTTGCTGGAGCAAATACTCAAATTAATAGCAAACTTACAAATATCTTTAATGGTGATAACATGGAATCATTTTGTTCTAGGTTCAAGTCACTATTTTATGACATGTTAAATATATTTTATATTAATTTTAATTGGTTTATCACATGATGTCAGAAATATAGTTTCTAGAATACTGTTTTATATTACATGAATAAAATTCAGAATGCAATGAATTATTTAATTAGTACGACTTCAATTGAATGAAGAGCCTTTTAAAGTTAATTCAACATTTTTGTATTTTTCAGCAAAATTATGTATGTGAATTTTTCATATTCTTCTTTATGAAAAAGTCACTTAATTTTAAAATGAGTGTAACAATCTAAATAATGAAAAATTGTTGTCAGTTTGAAAATGATGACAAGTAATTGATCAACAAATAACCATGTTTTATTTTCTGATTGCAGTATTTCACTATTATCCCTTAATGCCCTCATGCGATGTAAATGTCCCCATTAATTAAAGGGATATGTTTTGCGCTTTTTTGAGGTATTTTGCTCAAACGACAGAATAAATACATTCTCTTACACATATTCGAGCATGTTTACGATTACATTAGTCAAGCACAATTGTGAAAATTTCTTAGCATTTATAATATTCAATTGTTTAATATGGTTTCCTTACCTATATATTACAAGAATATCTTATAAATTCTCTTCTTACAAGCTAAAATTATTTCAGGGCATAGGGGATTAAATACCTTAGAAAAGAATATAAAAAATATTTTGAACATTCAAGAACTTTCGTATTTTATCGAAATTATAAATATTATTGGATTTATATCCTTAATTCGTCATTATTCATATTTTGTTTATTTTTTTATTATTCATAGTTTAGTTTTTTTCTATTATTCATCATATATAACAAAAATACTTTTATCGAATAAGATTTTTTTGAATTAATTAAAGAAAGTTATGTGTGATTATTTCAATTTAATGATGCAAAAATCCAGTATATCACGTACGAGTTTTCAGGCCAATCACTTCAATATGCTCTTTGCATTTAGGATATATTCTTAGTGGTAAGAACTCCTCATTTCAATCTTCTATCTGCATTCGGGATATATTCTTAGTGGTAAGAATTCTTCGCTTCAATCTGCTCTGTTTCAAGATATATTCTTAGTGGTAAGAACTCTTCGCTTCAATCTGCTCCATGCATTCAGGATATATTCTTAGTGGTAAGAACTCTTCGCTTCAATCTGCTCTCTGTTTCAGGATATATTCTTAGTGGTAAGAACTCTTCGCCTAAATTCTGCCATCAGTATAGAGATGAATATTGATGAGGTTTCAACAAAGATAGGGTACATGTTTTAAACTGGATAGGGTACAAGTTTTAATCTCTCAATTAATGAGAGATTTATAATAATGGACTAAATTTTTTTATGTTCCGAATACTTAACACTTTAATGACAAGATATAACTTAAGGCCGGCCATTTTGATGAAACCGTCTGTGAGTTATTTTTAACCCTAATGAGTTTAACTATCAGAATATACAGGAAGGTTTGACTATAATTATGTTGAAAAACACCTATCTTATTTATAAACCTACCGTACTGTATTTTTTACAAATTGTTAGTATATATACTAAACTAATGTGTACCAAATTTCAAGTAAAATATTGAACTTATAAGGTGAAATAAATACATAAGACATTGGCAACTGAGAGAGCGGAACTGTGATTGGATAGAGTGTGACCCAATCACAGCTGTGTTTACTAAATGGAAACGTGAACTGATGTGTGCTTAGTGGCTAACCAAACTCTTATTCTACGTTTCCTCACGTTACCACAGTACAATTAATTTCCTAATTTACGTGATTCACACCGATACGGAAATATTTTTAAACTTGTAAATACAAAAAAATACTTTATGCATGAACAAAACCAAGAAGGGGCGGTAAATTTGAAACAATGACATGAAAGATATAAAGTAATATAAAAAGGAGGTGACCGGTAAACTCCAGTGAAAAAACTCCTAGGCGGAAAACTCCAAGTGAGAAAACTCCCAGTGAGAAATCTCCCGGTGAGAACACTCCCAGTGTGGAAAACTCCCAGTGACTTTTATATTAATTATTAATATGCAATAAAATTTGTAGTTTAATTAAAATTTACCAAATTTAAGATTATTACATTATTTTGCTATAAACCTACCAAATAAAATATTAGTACAATACTACTTTAAATTCAAAGTTCATTATCAAATTACTTAAAGAGTTCATGTTAAAATTTTCTAAATTACAGAGCTACTATTTTTTTCAAAGTGTTCAACTTCCATGGATTTACATTATGAAACTGCTTGTATATTTGAAATAGGTTCCAATGAACAAAGCGTTCAATTTTGTCTTTGGTTTATAATTATATGAAGTGATAATCTATTGAAAGATTACTAGTAGAACTTTTAATACTTTATAAATATGTCATTGAATTACTTTAAATTTCGAAACTGCTTGTACTGTATGCTTGAAGTATCTTTTCAAGTGAACAAAAAAAAAAAATCAAAAATAGAAGCAGTTTCCTAATCTAAAATATTTTAAAAAGCTTTAAACGAAGGATAAATCAACTCCTAAGTAATTTAATAAATGAAATTTGAATTACATTTTTTAAAGGTATAATCTATTATTTAGTAAGTTTTCACCAAAACTATCCATTTTAATGCATATCAACAAATTAATATAAAAATCACTGGGAGTTTTCCACGCTGAGAGTTTTCTAACTGGGAGTTTTCCGCCTGGGAGTATTCCCACTGGGATGGGCTTAGAAAACACACGTCAAACTCATTAGGGTTAAGATGACAAAAGCATAGAAAAATAATGTGTGTTAATAATGACTCACGTCATTAAAGGGAAAATTGTATACATATAAAGGCATATTTTAATCATTTGGATAACAATTCAACTATAGATAAGTAATGAGAGCTATATGTATAGTAAAATACTTTTCTTTTTCCATCTTTCAAAATAGTTATCGTATACTAAGCTACCTATTATTTCATAAAAAATTTAATTTCGATATTATCAGTATTTTAAACTATCATCATTGATATTTTATGTCATTGATAGCGTTTAATTCATTAATTGAATGTTTTTTTTGTGGATATTGTATAGCCAAGTTAGTTATAATAATCATATCATTAATTTTATTGATTCGATTACAGTTTGTCACAATAATACAATTGTGAATTAGGTTACAAATTGAATAGACATATCTGTCAGTTCTGATTTACTGATGAAGATTAAAAGGAAAAATCATTACTCTGTAACATCAGTTCATTTAATCTTGAGAGATATCGTTTGATTACCAGAGGAAAACCTTTAGAATAGTTGTTCGTATTAACTCAGCCGAACAAAGTTCAGATTAATCTCTTTTCTTGGAGGAAGAAACGCCGAATAATTGCATTTTGGTTTTATTAGTGTTTTGGTCAAACGGAACAGAAGATATACCGACCAAAGAAGTGGTAGAATTTTAACAGATAATTAAATAGTAAAGGCTGGAATATAGTAGATGATTTCAAATTGAAATCTATATATGAAGTCCAGTAACCAATTTCAAGTGTATACAATGTAACACTTACACATTCATATCATGTATAATTGTATTTATCATGTATGCTTTTTGGAAATGGATATCATATGTATTATATATGTATGTTTCCACATGGAAATATAAGTAAATTATGTGTGGTAAAGAAATTGTAATGGTTTGCAAAGTAAAGCATCAGTTAATTTTGCTCTTTATTTCAAATTATTATTAAAAAATATTGATATTCCATTCAGTATCTTCTTTCATCAAAGAATCGTAGGATTTTGAACGTAGGGCGAATTTTTGTATCGTGATATTTGAAACCTGGGTGCCTGAAGCGTAGTTCATGAATAAAGATTCGAACGCTGCTTCAGATGCAGCATCAAATGAAATGACATGCGAATCCAAGTCGAGTATTCAATCGCAATCCTAATAAAATCCACTTGAACCTTTCAGAACCCAATCATGGGAACGTGGAAGCCAATTTAGGACCGAAATTATGGAATTGCTTTAGAAACATTTTGATCCCGATGAAATTCAATATGAGTTGATATAATTTGGAGAGGAGACGTGGCTATAAAATTATATACAATCGAATTACGGAATAGTAAATGTATATGTAACTATTTCATATATTTAGTGTATATATACCATAACTCGAAATCATAATTTTAATCATAACTCGATTAAATTAACATAGGTTCTTGATAACGAGATGTCAGATAATTCCTCTTCTTTCTTTACTATGATACCTATACTGTATTTGTGATTTTGTAGTTTTAATAAACAAATTAATAGTCATAACAGATTTTCGATAGGGCTTACTTTACGTAGTCTAATCCATCAAAATTTCTCCCCAAGGACCAAGGTCCAAACATTACGGCCTTAACTATTACATATAAAACTATGTACAATATTTGCTATACGTCATCAAATCATAAGTTTGTAAATCAACACTAGTAGTGAGAGCAGTTAAAACGGACTGTGATTGGTTGAAATTTGATGACGTAATAATAGCAACATTACTAATTGAAGTGCCTAAAGCAATCTATAGA